>WOXC01002457.1:0-24328 GCA_011680675.1 Gymnobelideus leadbeateri | reverse complement strand
TGGTTTGATTTAATTGATTTGATTGGAACAATAAAATCAAGGGCCATATACATGTGTGTTATTACAGTTGCCCTGAGTTTAAATAGTTGGTGATGTCAGACCATGTATAGAAAGTAGGCCACCCTCATTAGCTTATTAATAAAGTCTCTATCCTTTTCTTAATTGCAGATTGATTTGGAACCAGAAGGAAGAGTATATGTTATCATTGATCTCTCTGGGTCATCAGGCGAAGGTAAGAATCTTGGCATTTTATCTCCTCTGATCCTGAATTGGTGTGTTCTGATAGTACAGGGTTTTGTCCTCAATCTTGCTGTGACCTGGCACAGTAATATTTAATGCCACTGAGCTGATGTTTAAAGGAAAAAAAATTAAGGATGGATTTGAATGTTCAGGCCTGGATACCAGAAGGTAAAAGCCATCTGTCTACCTGTTAACTCTCTCAGAGAAGAGGGATTATTTTGATTTACTAATCTGTTTACTAGGAGAAACTGACAGAAATAGGAGTTACTCTGGTGTTGGTTTATAAGGCAGGCTTGTATAAAATGACCATGTCTCAGTACTCACACTCATGTTTTTTGGTGTTTGGAGTCTCTGGGTATTCAGAAGTGAAATAACGACGTCACCAATATCTATATTTGTCTATCTATATCTAAATTTCTATAGGAACATTCCTTATGGGAGCAAACATACTGACCTCATCTTATATGTGACCAGAAGCAGCTGAGTGTTAGTTTGTGGAGAAATCTCCCAGCTGTTCACAGATAATGGAGAAGAATGGTGATTTCCTCCTCCTAGGCTGCTTTGTTCTTCCTCTTTTCTGCTCCCTGTTTCCTGGGTCTCTTAGGTAACTTATTTGCTCTTTACTACCTGATGGTTTGTGCTGAGAGTGAGAATTAAATCAAGAAAACCATGTGAAACAAAGCTGGACACCTTTGCTCTAGCTCAGTGTGTCTGATCGAAAGGTTCTTTGGAAAAGTAAATTGGGCTATAGCCTTATTTAGGGATAGGATTGTCTAGGCTATCTCACCTCTTCCAGAAAGGCATGGGAAAGAGCCATTGGCTGTGTTGTGACAAAGAAAGGGCTTGGTGTTGATGAGTTAATTTGAGTGGTTAAAGAAATGGGTTTGGACCTGAAATGGGAAAGTCACAGAGGACTCCACACCCTTCTTCAAAGTCAGTTTTGATAGAGTGTGTGTGGCCAGACTGCGATAATTAAGTTCATAGACTCAGACTACCACACCCATATGATCTCTACCCCTCTCCCATTTAGGGGGGAAAGAAGTGAGTGTGTGTGTGCGTGTGCGTGCGTGTGTGTGTGTGTGTGTGTGTGTGTGATCAAATAAGGGAAAGCAGGAAGGAAGAAAGAAATAAGCATTTAAGTGCTTTATTATGTGCTAAGCCATAATAAGTCTTCGAAGAGGAAAGATAGTCTCTCCCCTCAAGGAATTTACTTTCTAATTAATGGGGAAAGAAACACAAAAGGGAGTTGAAAAATGATGGATTGGAGTCCAGAAGGTAGGAACCGGGCCTGTCAGCCATTTTATACCCATCCACAAAATGGCGGCCCTAAGAGGAACTCACCAATGGGAGACCAGGAATCTTACAGAAGGCTATTCCAGGTTGAGAAGGCTCATGGGAATGGTTGGATGTTCGCAGATGAGGAGATGTTAGGTGCTGGGAGAAGTTCAAGCATAAGAAAACAGCAGAGACATGGTTCTGAATTCTCTAAGCCATGAACAGGTTGCAAGAGGAATTATGGAAGCATCCTAGGCTACTGGACAGAGCACTGACTTGGGCCTCACCACACTTGGTTTTTAGTCCTGGCCCTGCTACTAAATCATTGGGTAATGATGACCAAACCCCTTTGTGTCTGGGTCTCAGTTTCCTCATCTATATATAAAAAATTAATGCTGACATCTATAAACTACTGTTTATAAAGCACTTTAAACTATATTATCTCATTTGAACTTCACAATAATAACTCTTTGAGTTGGATGGTCCCTATATTATAGATAAGAAAACTGAGTCTCAGAGAAATAAAATGGGTCATGTAGTTAGTAAGTATTGGAGGCTGAAATGGAACCAAGGTCTTCCTGACTCCTGCACACTAGTCCATTTCACTGCCCCTTTGTTGAATGGGATGGGCCAGTGGCACTGGATGACTTCTAAGGTTCCCAATAAGCTTTGAAATCCTACTATTCTATATGAATAAATGTAAGAGGAGGGGAGGAACCGCCATCTCTGATGTTTCCCAGAGGAACCTGAACAAATGATGCTACTCAAAATGGTGTCTGCTGATTTTCCTTTAGCTAATTAATCACCTAATTTTCAACATGTGCTATATTCAAAGTAATTCAGTGACTGCAGGGGATGATGGTGGGGCAGGTGAAGAATCACTGTGAGAATTAATCAAGCCTTTAATATCTCCATTATTGGGGATGGATTGTAAACTTTTAACATTTTCACCCTAATCAGTTATTTGCATTTTCTACTCTTTGCTGCAGTTGGTTTTGCCCACATACCTCCTGTATTTTTAAGTATCAGAAGTATGATGTAATCTCTCCCAAAAATTAAATGTATTTAATCACTTTGAGCAAACTAAAAATTCCTATAGGATGTCTGAGCTTAGACTCTAGCGAGACATCAGACATGCAAAATTAATCACTTACTCTTTCCCTGTGTAAACTGCAGTCAAATAGATAATTAAATATAAATTTTCTTTGCCGAGAAATTATGCTAGTATATAATTCAGCTGTATATTTACTCTGGGACCCTACAAATAGGAGGGCAGAGTTTTAAATTTTGTATAAAGCAATGGATGGCAAGATTCTCTTTGACCAATAAGGAAAACACATTTGCTCATAACTGGAGGGAAAAGACAGACAGAGGAATAAATAAATAAATTACCAACAACTGATTCATTCCTCTTCCTACTCCTCATTGTCACATTAATGGCCAAGACAATTTCCATTTGGCTCAGGTCTTTGTGAATTTTTATCTCTTCCATCTTATGAAAATACTGTTTGACCTGGATGTGCTGACAGATGCTAGAATCAGCAAAGCTCTAACAGGTGTGGCTTTCCAGAAAAGAGAACTTTCAAGTCCCCCTCCCCTCTCTTGCTATTTCAGAAATCCCAGCCCTGGAGCAAGATCCTAGTAATGGGCAGGAGAGGGAACTTACATTTTTTTTAAACTTTAGTGTTTTCTGTTTGTTTTTCCATATCCATTTCATGTGACCCAGGAAATTCTAGGCCCTGGGTGCCCACTGTGGGGTTTGTTTGCAGAAGGACAGCAGGACAAGGCTGGGAGCCAGTGACTGTTGGGGGTGGGGAAGTGGGTGCAATTGCTGATCTGTGAAGGATCTAGGTTTAAACAGAATCACAACAAATGGACATTTTTCCCTTTACCTTTTACCTATTTTTGGACAAAAATCTTGAATCATCGCATAGGATATGTACATATGTGAAAGAAAGGGAGTGATTATGCTCTGTGGAAGGGCATTGATTCAGAAGTCAGAGGACTTGAGTTCAAATTCCACCTCTGATATGTGAGTGAATCCCACCCAGAGGCAAGTCACTTAATGGGTCTTGATTTCCTCCTCTGTAAAGTGAGGAGGATGGACCAGATGACCTTTGGGGTCTTTTCCATGTCTAAATATATATGTAATCCAAGTGTATGTCAAAATAAGAATTATCATACAATGAAAGACCCCAGTGCACTTTGCACAAATTGGGAATAGAGATATGAGCTGTGTTGGGCTCTCTTCACAGCTCTTTTGTTCTGTCATCACTTAATAATTAACTTGAATCTACCCTCCTAGCTAAACAAATGGCCATCAATAGAAAAACCCATGCATATTCCAAAAACAACAGGATATATATAAATTTGCAGTTGTTTGGCAGAAGGTATTCAAGTGAAGGTGTATGCATAATACCTCTCTCTCTCTTTCTCTTTTCTACTGTGTTTGGAACATTTTTTTTTCTAATTTGTTGCAGACAGCCTGGGTGTTTTCAGTCCTCTAGAGCTGAAGGGAATATTATTTTTAGCCATCTAAGATAATTGTGAAAGGCAGCTTAGTACCCAGAATCAGAAACCTTGGATTCAAATGCTGCCTCCAACCCTTACCAGCTATGACCTCTGATTACCTGTGACCATAAGCAAGTCACTTAGATTCTCTGAGCTTCAGAAAATTCTCTCATCCTTATCAATTGAGTTATAGACATGTTGCAGTCTTTGTTAGGTGGAGGATGTTTCTACTTGGGGCCTGACTGTATCAGTGTCTGACAATTGCATTAATAGAATATTTTATCTTGAATATCTTGGATAGTTTTTTAAAAATAACATCTGTGGTTAATTCATTGACCATTCTTTCATTAAACATTTATAAGCTCCTACTATGTGTAAGCCTCCATTTTGGAGGCTGGACAGCAAAGATAAGGGAGATCTTTCAAAGTGATTATTATAACCTGCTACCAGGGATGATAAGCTGTATATACCCATCCATGACTATAATACAAAATAGTATGATGAGTGCATGAAAAAATGGCATCCATGGTGCAATGAGCTTTCATAGGCTGTAAAGATCTTGTCCATAGGTAGAGGATTATGGAAAGTTTCATGGAAGAAGTAAGATTTTTATTCAGCAACATTCAGAAGCATTTATTGCTCTGGTAGGGGCCAGGGAAGCTACAGATCTTGGGTCCTTGCCCTCAGGTACCTTATAATTCTGGGATCAGATGCTAAGACAGTCCATAAAGTCATACAAATTAGTATAGAAATAAGTGCCTAAGAGGAATATTAGGTAGCTTGGTGGTGCGGTGAATAGAACATCAGACCTGAAGTCAGGAAGACCTGAGTTAGAATATGTGGGCAGAAATTACTAGCTGTGACCCTAAGCAACTTACTTAACTTTTGGTTGCCTCAGTTTCCTTATCTGTAAAATGGGGATAATAACAGCACCTACCTCCCAACCACAGAGTCTTGGGAAAGGCTTAAAACTCCCAAGGGTTGTTTTAAGGATCCATTAAAATCATTGTAAAGTACTTAGCACAGCGCCTGGCATGTAGGAAGTACTATATGAATTGTAGCTTTTATTGTTCTCTTTATTGTCATTTGCTAGGAGATCAGATGAAGGAAAAATCACTTCCATCTTTGGGGGCAGGGTATCAGGGAAGGTGTCACAAAATAGGGGAGGTTATAGAGTTTTTAAAAAAGATGGCTAATTAAGGTTTTCATCAAGCATGTGGTTCTGTTGTACAGAATAACAGTACAATAGGTATCTTTCAAAGTTTGTCTCAAGGCTTTAATTCGGAAAACAACCATCAAATCCATAAATGGTACTTTCTCACATATAGTACCCAAGCTTAGAGATTGTCTAAATGATACCTTTTTAGTAAGGCCTTTTTGAACAGAAATAGTATGAAAATGTTTCGTGAATTTAGTGAATAAGCCTTCCTGGTATAAAATACAAAATTTGCACATTGTAAACAATGTCATTTTCTAGGGGTCTCTAATCAATGCACAACTTGTTACTAAGCCTAATGCTTCAGTTAACTTTGGTAACAAAAGAGTACACAGAAACACTATTCATAAATGTCCCGATCTCCCTCATGTCTATGAACGTGAACTAGTATTTAGTTTATAACTGTGGGATTTTTACATATTACATACTAGTGTTTATACTGTAATAATAACTTTTTCTTTGAGAGTATGTTCATGAGGGAACAAAAAAATTAATCGATGACACCCCTTGATATTAATCACAAGATTTAGAGCTGGGAGAGACCTTAAAGGTCACCTGATTGTCCAGTCCGGCCACCTCTCCTTTACCTTCCTTTATAGATGAAAAAATTGGGGCCCAAGGATGAGAAGTGACTTACTCCAGGTTGCACAGGTGGTAATTAGCAATCAGGATTTGAATCCACCTTCAGACTCCAACTCCTATGCTCATCCTTCTATACCACATTAATGTATTTCTTCTAATGCAGAAAAGTCAGTTTTTTTAACTGCCATACCATCCTTCTCCTCCCTCCTTAAGTATTGTTGTTGTTGGGTTGTTTTTCAGTTAAGTTACCAACTCTTTATGATCCTATTTGAGGTTTTCTTGACAAAGATACTAGAGTGGTTTGCTATTTCCTTCTCCAGCTCATTTTGCAGATGAGGGAACTGAGGCAAACAGAGTTAAGTGACTTGTCCAGGGTCACATAGTAAGTGTCTGAGGCCAGATTTGAGCTCAAGAAAGTGAGTCTTCCTGACTCCAAGCCCTGTGCTCCATTTACTGTATCTGCTCTCTCTAATTAGAGGTTTCTTAAGGCTCTCTTCTTAGTGCTTGGTCATCTTCTCATCTCATTCTGTGCTCTCCCCTTAGGGGTCTCATTAGCTCCCATGGGTTTCCACGTCTAAATAGATGACTCTTAAATCTATATACCCATCCCCGCTTCTCTGTTGAGCTCCAGCTCTATACTGTTGACTGCCATTGGACATTTCTATGTAGGTTTCCATTGGTATTGAAAAGTCAATGTGTCCAAAGTGGAACTGATCATCTCCAACACCCTGTTCTACCTTCACTTGCTGTAACTGCCTCTCTGACAGACTTTTGTTTTTGGTAAAGATACCCTCATCCTCTCAATCAACCAGCTTAGTTACTCTGTAATTATCAGGGCCTCTTCTGTCTCCCTTACCACTAACCCCTGATTCTCAGTTGTCAAGATCTATCAATTCTAAATCTACAACATTTCTTATACCGGTTCATTCATTAGCACAGTGCCTGGGGAAGTTGAACCAGTTATTCTCACTTTATGGGAGTTGATACTTTATTTAAAAAATGGGCTAAAAATGACAGAATGAGAGACTTGGAACTACAGAAGAAATCTAAATAGAAATATCCCAAAAGTAGTTGGCAGTATGGAACCAGAGCTCAAATAAAGAACTAAGAATGAAGTGGCTTGTCTAGTGACAGTCAATTATTCCTTCTTGCTGTGGACATTAATTAGCCTTTGATCTCCTGTGACAGTAAATGTAGTTCACATTCTTCTTTATAATGCCACGATGGTGTTGTTTTCTGGGGATATTTTCCTGTGAGTCAGGCTGGAAGGCTCCTAGCTTCTCATTCCTTTCTGATTCCATTAGCTTATGCTATAATAATTATGAATTTTGTAAAGACCACACTGTTTTAACTTTGTCTATCTCCTATCCTCAGGAACCCAGAGTATTTTTTATAGCTAAGGAAGAAGCTGAAGTTTTATTCCTTGTTTGCCCTAAGTTCTGGGTTAGGAACAAAAATCCCCCAAAGGGGCCCCTGAAGGCTTTTCATTAATTAGAAGATAAATATACTCTAGCTCTCTGATTGGCAAGGATTCTTGTTGTCCACTGACGCAGGGTTGTTTTATCCCTTCTTTTCTCTCCTGTATGACCAGGGAAGAAAAATGCTCCCAGTGGGTTTGGATTGTCAAGGTGCTGTGTTTTGAGAGGAGCCTTCCCTTCTCCTTAGAAATGGAAGGGTTTTTGGCTCTCATGCAAGAGGGGAGGGTCCCTTTCAGTCTCTTCTTCCCAACACCAGGTCAGACCCTTCTCTGGATATTGATACCAGACTCGACTCCAGAGAGTTACCATTTCTTCTTACTATGTACCCTTGCTCTCTCAACACAATTGCATTCTTTAAATGTGATGGGTCTCCAGCTCTAAGGAGAATTCTGCATTCAGAAGTGGAAATGGAGGAGGTGTTCTCTGTATTGTCATTGTGCCTCAGTGACAGACAGGGCCATCTGATAATGTCTCATTTGCTCTAGGGTTCTGTTGAGGCTTTAGGTCTTGGGAAGTTTTTCATCCCATCCTATTTGATGCGATTTTAAACCATTGGCTCCCAGTTAGCAGGTATCATCAGATAACTGAAAAGCAGTGCAATCTAATAGGAATAGTGAGGTAAGTCCCAGACTGGCTAGGTTGGAGTCCTGACTCCATAACCTGTATGCTGTATGAACTGGTTGAGTCAATTCACCCGTGTCCATGTTGCTTCCCCTGATAGAATATAAGCTTTTCAAAGGCAGAGACAACTTCCTCTTGTCTTTGCATCCCCAGTACCTGGGGCCTAATAATGCTTGCAAATCTCAGGATTGTTGTGAGGATCAAATGTGTTATTTGGTAAAGTGCCTAGCACACAAGTACAAAGTAGATACTTACTTAATAACTGCTCCTTTCAGGGGCAGCTAGGTGGCGCAGTGAGTAGAGCGTCAGCCCTGGAGTCAGAAGGACCTGAGTTCGGATCCGGCCTCAGAAACTTAACGCACACACAAACAAAAACCTAGCCATGTGACCTTGGGCAAGTTACTTAATCCCAATTGCCCTCCAAAAAGCAAAAAAAAAAAAAAAAAAAGAAATAACTGCTTGTTTCTTCTCTCTTTCCTTTCCTTCTTCCTTCCTTCCTTCCCTGAACCTCAGTTTACTCATATAGAAAAAGAAAATAATAACCCCATGTTGTGAGAGGCAGAGAGTATAGCGGATAGCTAAAGATCTGACCTTAGAGTCGGGACAATTTTGGCCCAAGACCTGCCCCTGACAAACACTGGCTCTCTAATTCTGGGCAAGTCAATCAGTCTCATTAGCCCCAGACTATAGCACTTGTTGAGCTTCAGATATGGTCATTGATTATGACTAGAGGTTGCTGCAAATGCTCTGAGAGTCCAGAAGAGGGAAGAGGTCACACACTGCCCCAAGGAACAAGGAAGGTGGCATTTGGACTCAGAAGCAGGATATTGGTAGTTTCCTTAGCAATTGCTGAAGTGGGAATACCACTTTAGGGGAGCCTAATCTGATCGAGACCTTGAAGAATGCTGTAATTTGCCCACTGCTTCTCATATCCATGACCAGGGAGAGAAGCCCTTGGCCACCAGGTTTTAGCTTCATCATTTCCTCTGATTGGATGGGGTTCCCAGGAATGGCCAGATGTGTGAGATCTGAAGCAAGGCAACTCTGGAACAATAGCATGTTGTGAACAGACTGCCTCAAGGCTCTGTCAAGGCATTTCCAAAGTCTCAGAGATGCATGGCTACAAATACACTATGAGAAATAAGTCAAGAACTGCTCATTTCCTTCCAAATGGCCTCTGGATACAGAGTAGTTCCTTTTAAATGAATCATCCATGCTTAACAGCACCGACTGCCAACCATTAGCCAGTGAATAAAAGAAATGAATCTCAGTTTTTGGAAAGCAGAGCGATTTATGATCATTATCGAGGCCTGCTTTCCTTGGTGTTAAGGCAGAATGTTTGAGGGGCCCTCCATAAGCAAGGATAACTTGAGTATACTTCAAAACACTTTATTTTAGAAACATGGCCAAAAGTGTTGCCAGCTTTTTCATAGAAACTCTAAATGCTGAGAAGCTACTGGGAGATATGATATGGGGGAAAGAAAATTGATACTTGGGTTCTAATCCAGGCTCTTGTACTTCCAGAAGACTGTGTGACCTTGAGCAAGTCATTCCCTTTTCTGGGCATCAATTTCCTTACTCCCAAAATGGAAAAATTAGACTATTTAATTTCTAGATTCCATTTTAGCTCTACCATGAGAATCAGCATATTAAGTAACATGTATATTACAAATATTATTATTTTTTTTTGATGGTGAGAGGAATGGAAGTTCTTGACCTTTAATTTGATTAGTTTAGGAATCTCCTGGTATGGAAATCCTCTTGACTTCTCTGTAATCTCAAGAAGGCTGCCCAGGGCACACAAACATACGCATGCTATGTGCCTGAGATGGGACTTAGACCAAGCCTTCCTGACTTCAGTGTCAGCTTTCTAGCCTCTATTCTAGACTGCCAAGTACAAATCATGTCTAGAAGTGAAAACTCTCATACACACAAGCACAGACATAAAGATATATGTGATACAATATTACATATATGATATATTATGAATATTTATAAAGTGAAGTCTCATATATTACATATAAACCTAATAATTTTTATAAAGTATATATTATATTTTTATATATGGGAAGTTTTATATACATATAAAACCTAATAATCCAATTATTATATATGTACACACAAACACATATAACTTCTCCCTCTTTCCCCATATACAATTCTTAGCAACTAATCTGTCTAGTTACTAATGAAATAATTGATAAAGGAGTAAACATGTCAAAGGACACATTTTAAGCTAGGTTCCCATTTGACAAGGCCTCTGCATTCTGTTATAATGCATATGAACTCTCTATTTCTTTGGGTTGCATTCTGCTCTGTCTTGTAAAGAACAGGGCTGCCTAAAACTCCTGTCTTTTGCTTAGCTCAGACTGGGTTGTAAGTGCCTATAATTGAATATGGCTGCTATTGGTGTCCACGTGGCCCCATTTCAAAGAAAAAGGGTATTTCCATTCATCTAATGTGATTTAGAGGGCTGTCTTTCAAGACCAATTACTTGGTTCTTTTATCCAGTTGAAGCTAGCCATTGCTGACAGTCATATTGATTCTTCTTATTAACCCAGCTTTGTTGAAACATTCACATTTTCAGAATCAAGTACACTCACTGTCTTTAAGCGAGAACCATTAACACTCTGCCTTTAATCCCCCTTCTCTATTTTATAAACCTCTTCTGTGTGTTTAAAACATATCTGATGTCTCTTTAAAACATCTTATTTTGTATCATTATGATATTATGTCATGTGATTTTGATGGAACAAGGATCTCTTAGATCCTCTTGTGGAAGATTTGCAAGAGGATATGGAGAGGAGTTGCCCAAATGAGTGGGCATGGATGGGTTACAATCTGCATTGGCAGGAATACCCACACCAAGGAAGTCATGTACCTATGTAGTGATGTGAAATGTAGCCCATCTATGTCCTCCCATCCATTGCCAGTTCTTTTCCATGTCTTCTTTGTCATTCTCCAAAGGGGAATCCCACCAGACATGCTGGGGACCTTCCTCTAGTCTGAGGATCATATGAGATAATATTTGTAAAGCATTTAGCATACTACATGGCATTTAGTAGGTGCTTAATAAATGCTTCTTCTCTCTTTCTCCCTTCTCCCCTTTTAACGTTGTGTGTCTACTTAATATATAAACTATCCTTGGGTTACCCCTTACTCATGCCATGTGATAGCCTCACCTTCTTTTCCAGTCAAAGATTTCTCTGATGAAATCCTTTACACAATTCTCAGTTGAAAATATGGCACAGACTTTTTCCACCCACCATGCACGAGCCTCCTTATCACCTTTTAGGTGACTCTTGACCTTAATTCATCAGAAAATTCCATGTCCACAGTTTAGTTAATCAGTAATCATTTGTTGAGGCCCTCTCTGGGCCATCCTCAGATATCATTCCTGTTGTTGTTTGTTTGGTTTTTTGGAAAAGATATTTGAGCAATTTTGCCATTTCTTTCTCTAGATCATTTTACAGATGTGGAAACTGAGGCAAACAGCATTACGTGACTTGTTCTTACAGCCTTCCTGGGTGATCTGAAACAAATGCAAGTTAATTTTTAGGGATATGGGATCCCCAGGATGTAGAGTGAATAGCATCAAGTGAAATTAGTCTTTCCCATCACAACCTTAAATCTCTTAATCTCTTCACTGTTCTTTTCTGTTCAATTCAACAGACATTCAGACAGGCAGACATTATTAAGTACTTACTATGTGCTATTTTGTTGTTATTCAGTCATTTCAGTTGGGTCCAACTCTTAGTGACCCCATCTGGAATTTCCTTGACAAAGATACTGGAGTGGTTTGCCTCATTCTAAAGTTCATTTTACAGATGAGGAACTGAGGCAAACAGGGTTAAAGTGATGTGCCCAGGGTCTCACAGCTAGTAAGTGTCCAAGGCTAGATTTGAACTCAGGAGGATGAGTCTTCCTCACACTAAGTCTGTCATTCTATCCACTGAGCCAACTAGTTGCCCTAAGAACTGTGCTAAGTACTTATTAAATGTCTACTGGGTTGGCCCTATTTTCGGTGACATGGAAGAATTAATAAGAGAGGCCTATAATCCATGTCCTGTTACACCAGCCCCTCTCTCCCCTACCTCTGCTATACTCTCTCACACACTTAGTAGCTACATTGTAAGGTTCTTCCTTATGTAAGGGCAGTAAATATTATGGTAGTGGAAAGGAGAGATACAAATCGTAAGACATAGAAATTCTCCAGAGTTAGTGGACAGACTGGCAGCAGTAGAATCCCTCCATTAGATGGGAAGCCGATGGTGAGTAGACTCAAGATACATATATACCATGAGGTCCCCACCTTCAAATGAAGAACTCATAATGTAGCCATGGAGATGAGATGAGTGCCCACAGGGCAACAGCAAATGACTTATAGAGTGTTCATCAAGGGCAAAATTGTCTATTGTGAAATAGAAAGGGTGATGTGTGGAGGGGAGAGAGATCAGTGTGAGTTGAAGTGTTCAGTGACTGCTTCGGGAAGAAAATGGTTCTTGAACTGGGCCTCAAAGTGTGGATGAGAATACCATACACTTATAGAAAATGCGATAGTCCATAAAATGCATTTACACTCATTATTTCATTCAGTCCTAAACAGTCTGTAAGACTGATAGGGCAAAATTTAAATAAGCTTTTTGGATAATACCATTTGACAATCTGACCTTCTTGGATGACTTTATCGATTGTCCTGGTGGTGAAGTTTTTAAAGGGGGAAGTATACTGGAGTGTATACAGTAGGGTGCAAGGAAAAAGTATGTGTATGTGTGTGTATGCACACACGCACATATATACATATATGTAAAGTGTGTGTGTGAGAGACAGACAGAGATTAAGAGACAGAGATTCAGAGAGACAGACAGTGAGAAAGGGAAAGACAGATAGATTCAGAGAGACAGAAAGACAGACAGAAACAGAGAAAGAGAAGCAGGAAACTACCACAGATCCCAACAAATCCAGACTTCCAAAGAGGAAACATTTGCATAATTAGGAAAGGAACCATTTGCTAGGCTTCATCGTCACACTGGTGAGACTTGCTTAAAAAAAAGAAAAATGGATATAAGAGAAAATGTAAATTTAGAAAATATATTAATTACCGGGTTCTTCTTCACATTTTAAAAGGATTCTTTGTGTTAAGTAGTTAAGTTCCACTAGTGATGGTTTATCAATCAAACAGTTTGCATTTAATAAGTATTTACCACATGGAAAGCATTGTACTAAACTCTGAGGTTATAAAGAAAAAGGAAAACAAAAGCAAAACCAGTTCATGCCTTTAAGGAGCTCACATTCCAAAGTGCATGTCCATATATGAATCAGAACATATAAGTACAGGCTAGAATGAAGGTAACCTTAAAAGGGATTGTTTTAGTAGCTGAGAAAACCAGGAAAGGCCTCCTAGAGAAGGCAGCCCTTGAGGTGAGTCTTAAAGAGAGCCAAGGAATCTAAGAGTTGGAGTTTTGGAGGGAGAGCATTGTAGACATGGGAAACAACCAGTGCTAAGGTACAGAGGTAGGAGATGGAGGATCATGTTTGAGGAATGGCAAATAGGTCAGTATGGTTGGGTGGTAGAATGGGTGGGGAGCAAAAGAATGTCAAATGACTGGAAAGATAAGAGGTACATTCTGAAGAGCCTCCTGAAAGGACTTTGAATTTGATTATGGAAGACTGGAGTTCATTAAGTAGAATTGTAACATATTCAGACCTATACTTTAGGAAAATCTATTTGGTAACTATTTGGTGGATTGGATTGAAGTGGGGTGAGATTTGACTCAGGGAGCCCAATCAGAAGGCTATTGTGGTCTGAGTGACTGACAAGATAGAGGACTAGACATTTTTTCTGACTCCCCATGACCTCTCAAACCTCTCTGAAACAGAAATTATGCACTAAGAATAAAGCAACTTCACCTGTCTCCATGGTGTAGAATACCCAGAATCTAAAAGAAGATTAAAAAAAAAAACCTCTTAAAGTGATATCTACCCTGAGCTCACTCAGCAACCCTTCCCCACATCCCACACCACCAGCAGCACCAACCTAGTGAAGAACCTGATTGCCCAGTATGGGAAAAGCTTAAGACATGTTGAGATCTAGCCCTAAAGGAAACAACCAGAGAGAAAGAGGAGAGAGTCAGAAAGTGAGCAATAGGGGGAAATAAGAGGGGGAAAACCCCAACAACTCTGAAATTACAAACGTCTTAGGAAGAAGAAACCTCAAAGACCTTAAACATAAAAAGATAAATAAATTAAGGAATCATTAACAATAAAAGGAAATATGGCCTCTGGGTCTAATAAACAAATCCAGGCATCTATGAATAAATACTGGAAAACAAAGGAAAATGATCCAACACTTAAAGAGACAGAAGACCCTGTGGAAGGTGAGGAAAACATGGAATTTTAACACACTGCTTCTTAGTGGTTCAAAAGAGAAATGGGAATTAAGAGTGTAGAACTTGTGACTTATACAGCAAAAATAATGGACAGAATAGGAAAATCTAGAATCTGCAATGGCAAGTCTCACAAAAAAAACAAGAGAGATTGGGAATGTAGATACACAAATATGAAAGACAATCTAGAAGAAGAAAAGCCTAAACAACAACAATAACAAAACAACAAACCTATCGCTAAAAGAAAATATACTGGGGCGGCTAGGTATCACAGTGAGTAGAGCGCCAGCCCTGGAGTCAGAAGGACCTGAGTTCAGATCTGGCCTCAGACACTTAACACACACACAAATAAAAACCTAGCCGAGTGGCCTTGGGCAAGTTACTTAACCCCAGTTGCCCTCCAAAAACCAAAAAAAAAAAAGAAAATATACTCACTCTCCAAGCAAAGACAGAATGAGTCTGAGGATCATAGATCTCCCAGAAGAACATGAAAAACTTGAACACCATAATACAAGAAATAATACAAGAGAACTGCCTAGAACTTCTGGACACCAAAAATGAAATGCTAATTGAATGAATCCATAGATTTCCTTCAGGAAAAATACTATTCCAATAGTTTAGGTGGGAAGTGATGAGAACTTGAACTAGAGTGGTGACTGTTTTAGTGGAGAGAGTAAGACATATGTGCCATATGCTATAGAGAAACAATAAAATTTTATAGCAGATTTGATATGTACGATGAGTGAGAATAACATTGAGATTTTGAATTTAGATGACTGGAAGAATGGTGGTCCACTCAATAGTAACAGGTCAGAAGCGGAGAGGATTTGGGTGGAGGGGAACCATGATGACTTCTGTTCTGGACATGTTGATTTGGAGATGCTTATGAGATATCCAGTTCAAAATGCTCAATAGGCAGTTGGTGATTCCAGGGCTGAGCTCAGGAGAGAGACTAAAGCAATATTAATAGATCTGTGAATCCCCTGAATTGAGATGATAATTGAACCCATGGGAACTAATGAGGTCACCAAGTGAGAGATTATGGGGAGAAAATATAAGAGCAATAAAGGCAGAGCTTTGGGAGTCCCCTATAGCTAGTAGGTAAAGATCCAGCAAAGGAAAATGACAAAGAGTGGTCATTCAGCTAGGAAGAGAATATGAAGAAGCAGTGTCACAAACCCAGAGTGGAGAGAGTATTTAGGAGAAGGTAGTCACATGCTGCAGAAAGGTTCAGAAGAATGAGGATGGAGAAAAGGGCATTCTATTGGGCAAGTAAGAGCCTATTGATTAGTTTGGAAAGAGCAGTTTTAGGTGAATGATGAGTTTGGAAGCCAGATTCCAGAAGGCTAAGCAAAGAGTGAGAGAAGAAATGGGAGGCATTGAGTGGATATAATCTATGACTTTTTCAAGGAGTTTAACTGAGAAGGGGAGAATTATACAATGATAGCTGGCAGGCATGGTGGAATCTAATGAGGATTTTTTTAAGGTTGAAGGACATTTGGACATATTTATAAGGAGTAAGCAATTAGCCAAGGCGATTAGAAGAAGAATAACAGTAACTGTGGGAATAATATTTTGAAGAAGATGAGAGGAAGGGATTAAGGATACATGAAAAGGGGCTGGCTTTAGAAGCAGAATGGTCACCTCATGTTCAGAGGCTAGAGTGAAGGACGGGGTGATGAGGGGTGATGTCAGAGGGATATGAGACGAGGAGGAGGAAATCAGAGGGAGCTCCTAGTGAATAATCTTGGTCTTTATTTTTATATGAAGTATAAGGAAGGTCCTCATAAGAGAAGCTGGGGCAGGGGCATGATTATGGGAGACTTGAAGAAAGAAGAAAAGGTGTAGAATAGTTCCTGTATTGAGTAGGGTTATGAATCAGGGAGGCGACAGTACTGTTTGATGCTTTTTTAGACACCTCAAACTGGACATTCTATGGACATCTTGAATTCAAAATATCCAAAGTGGAATTCATTAACTTTCCCTCCAACTTCCCTATTTACTGTTAAGTGCACCAAAATCCTTCTAGTCACTCAAGCTCAAAAACTCAGTTTCCCTTTGATGCATTTCTCACTCACTCTTCATCTCCCGTCTCTTGCCAAGTAATTGTCATTTCTGTTGTCAAAACATCTCATACCAATTCTGAAGGATTTATGATGAAAGGTGATGTCTCTCTCCAGAGAAAGAACTGATGGAGTCTGAATGCAGATTAAAGATACTTTTTCTTTACTTTCTCTTTTTTGGGAGGAGTGGCGGGGTTGGTCTGTGTTTTCTTTCACAGCATGACTTGCAAGGAAATGTGTTTTGCATGACTACACATGTATAACCTATGTCAAATTGCTTGCCTTCTCAATGAGGGGTGGGAGGAAGGGAGTGAGGGAGAGAATCTGGAGCTCAGAATTTGAAAAAAAAAAAGAATGTTAAAATTTTTTACATGTAATTGGGAAAAATAATAAATTTTAAAAACCCATCTCTTACCTATGACTTGATCTTAACCAAATTAGTTCAGGTCCTTATCACATATTTCCTGGTCTATTGCTAGAGCTTTCTAATTGATATTTTTTTTTCCTCAAAAATCTCCCTGTCCCAATTCAGTTCTTCACACAGCTGACAAAGTGATTTCTGTAAAACTCAGGTCTGACCATGTCATCTTCCTACTGAGAAACTCCAGGGGCTCGCTATTATCTTCTGGATCAAAAGTAAACTTCTTTGTTTGATATTTAAAGTTAGCTCTTCATAACTTGGCCCTTTTCTACCTTTCCCATCTTTCTTTATTTTCCTCTACCATACTCTGTGATACACGGAAACTGGCCCACTTAACTGTTTCTCAAATAAGACACTCCAATGTGTGTGTTGTGTCTCCACATTTTGGCCCTGGCTGTCATCCCTTCCTGCAATGCTCTTTCTACCCATCTCTGATTCTTAGGTTGCTTGCCTTCTTTTAAGACTCAGATTAAGTGATAAGTTCATACAAGATATATATACAGAATAGATAGATGGATGGATGGATGGATGAATGTACAGAATAAGCTTAAATTTAGAGAATCCACCCCAAATGTCCACATGGACTATTTGTGCCTGACCTGTGGCAAAGCATTCCAAGCTCAGACCCGCTACACGCAGACACATGGTGACTTGACTCTAGCATAGTGATGTCATTTTGGTCCTCTCTAAGAATGAAACACACAGGAGAGATGGAAGATCATGTCAGAGGGAAATTCAAAATTCAGTTATAAGGACTCTTTCTACTAGTATGTTATAGTATTCTAGCTGTCTATGCAAGCTACCCCGAAATAGCTAACTCTGTGGTTCCATAAAGGCAACAACTCAGGGACCACTTAAAAGTTAATAGAATTGAAACTGACACACATAATATCCCCAAGCTTGAGATGACATTTCCATAAGTTTATATCCTTGTATTGGCTTGCTTTTCTTAATCTTTACAAAGATAGATTAACAGGATAGTTATTGGTTTTATGAACAAACCTAAGGTCCTCACTCTACAAATTAGTACAGAAATGGGGTACCTAAAATGACTTAAAAAGATAGCTGAGGTTATCGTGTGTGACTGAAGCATGCCCACATCTAATGTGGTGTTGTCTCACTATGTAATAGGTGTGCACCAATTAGTTTGTGTGTGTGTGTGTGTTTGTGTGTTGTACATCTAATTTTTGTAAATTGAATTTTATTTCAAGTGCATGGAGGCAATTACTGCTTACATGAATAGTGGATTCTTAGCTTTTAAACAAACCTTGCAGGAAAACTCTTTTTTTTTTTTTGTGAGTTGATGGTTAATCATGAAACTGGCTTTAAATTCTGATTCTGCTACTTGCTGCCTGTTTGACCTTGACCAAGTGATATTCTGGGCCTCAGTTTGCCTATCTTTAAGATGAGAGAATTGG
Organism: Gymnobelideus leadbeateri; assembly: GCA_011680675.1. Lineage (NCBI taxonomy): Eukaryota > Metazoa > Chordata > Mammalia > Diprotodontia > Petauridae > Gymnobelideus > Gymnobelideus leadbeateri. The sequence continues at coordinate 6,117 of WOXC01002457.1, read as the reverse complement.
ATTAGATGTTCTCTTAGGTCCTATTTCCCAGTTTTATGATGATCATTTCATGATGTTATGTTTGCTGTATTTGGGTTTTCAGGTATCAGATTTGCTTAAAAGGAGTTTCCCTTCAGAAATGAAAATACCCATCTGCAGGAAGGCATAACAGCTGAAAAATTCTCCAACACGTGATTATTGAAAAGGGAAAGAGGTTGGCCCTTTACCATCTTCAGGCAATGCACAGAACCAAGGGATTCCTCTCTGGATTTAGGAATATGGGCCCTAATGATTGCAAAATTGGGGAACCCCTTTTAAGAAGATGGTTGACCTTCCTTTTCACTCCTCTTCATCTCAGGGCTCTTATCTATAAAATATCAAATGGAACTAGATATGACTTAAGGTCTTTTCCAGCTCTTACCATTAGAGGAAATGAAGTTTTCTAGTGATTAAAGTTCATGTACAGAAACTTGAGAGTTAATTGAATAAAGATAATGCTTTGAAACCATGAGAGCAGATGATGTTGCCTAGGGAGAGAACGTAAATGTGAAGAGGGAAGAAGTCCTAAAGACAGGCTTAGAGGATGCCCATACTAGGGATAAGTGAATGTTGTCGAATCAGTAAAGGAGTTCATCATTGGACAAATAGGAGGTTAACTGTAAGAGAGCAATGTCATAGAAGCCTAGGAAGCAAAGAATCTTCTGGAGAAGGGAGTGGTCAATTCGGTTTAATGCAATAAATATTTATTTAATGTCTCCCATGGATCAGGTGCTTCACTAGGGAGGTATTAGGGCTACAAAGACAGAAATCTAAAAAGTGCCTATTCTCAAGGATCCCACTCTTCCTGAATGGAATATCAAATGCCATCTTGAGAACTGATAATATTCCATTGGAATTAGCTGTAAAGAGATCATTGATGATGTTGAAGAGAAAGATGGGCTTGGAAGCCATATGGCAAGAGGTTGAGAAATATTTAGTTGATGAGAAAGTAGATACAGCTAGGGGAGGCTACAAGAGTAGCCTAGGAGTTTCATAGTGAAGGGAAGGAGTAATGTAAGATAGTAGTTTGAGTGTATTTTAGGGTCAAGAGAAAAAAATTAAGGATATAAGCAACTTGAGGATGGTTGCAGGAAAGAAAAAAGTGGATAGGAGTGAAAATAAGATAGATTGGGCTGGGAATGGTGAGTCATCACCGTCTCAAACGCCCAAAGGATATATCCCAAATGGTATAAAGAATTCAAGTAGAGTAGGTAGTCTTAGCAAGGAGAAGGGCCACCAATACATTTAACTATACTTTCCTCCCCATATTACATAACACTTTCCACTTACCAATGCTTCTTGTCACAGAAAAATTATTAAATGATGTTCCTTTATATTGATTTAAGGCAAAAAAAGCCCAACAGTCATTAAAAAAATTTAATTTGTACTCCAGGCTTAAGCGAACCAGTCCTATTTCCTACTGAGTTTATTCTGAAGATCATCACATTGATGCTATTGCCTTATGGATGGATTTTTTCTATCCCAGCAGATTAACTTAAAAATATTTATAGCTTTATTTTTAATAAAAACTTTGTTTTTGAATATAATTCTACTATGTTCAGTTTCAGTTTTTCCATTTACGTTGTTGTAGTCCTTATTGATATTATTTTCCTGGTTCTATTTACTTCACTCTGTATCAGTTCATATAAAGTTTCCTGTGCTTCCTGTCATGTTGACTATTTCTTAACACAAAGTAACATTCTATTTATTTCATATACCAATTAGTTAATCAATAAACATTCATTAAGTGCTTACTGTATGCCAGGTACTATGCTAATCACTGAAGATACAAAAAAGGCAAAAGATAACCACTTCCCTCAAGGAGCTTACAATCTAATGGGGGAGACAATATGCAAACAAATATATACAAAGGTGAGCTATATATAGGATAAATAAGAAATCATTAAAAGAGGGAAGGCACTAGACTTAAAAGGGAAGACTTGTAGAGGGCAGCATTTTAGTTGGGACTTAAAGGAAGAAAGGGAGGTCAGTAGGCTGAGTGGAGGAAGGAGAGCATGCCAGGCATAGGGGACACTGCCAGAGAAAATGCACAAATCAAAGAGATGGGAGTGTCTTGTTTACAGATTAGTCAGAAGGCCAGTGTCACTGGAGTACATATCAGGGAGTAAGGTGAAAGAAGGTACAAGGTATGAGGGGGCTGGGTTATGGAGGACTTTGAAGGCCAAATGGAAGATTTTGTATTTGGTCCTACAAGCAATAGGGAGTCACTGGAGTTTATTGAGTAGGAGGATGACATGATCAGACCTGTGCTTTAGGGCAATGACTTTAGTGGCTAAATGCAGGATGGACTGGAGTGAGTTGAGACTTGAAGCAGGCAGACCTACAAGCAGGCTATTGTAATAGTCCAAGCATGAGGGGATGAGGGCCTTCACTAGAGGATGGCAATGTCAGAGGAGACAAAGGAGCATATTCAAGAGATGTTGCAAAAGAGAAACCACAGCTTTTTGTAGCCCTTCTCCAGATGATGGGCATCTATGTATATATATATATTTTTTTTATTTTTATTTTTTTTTTTGATACTAGCATTTTAACCTTTAAAAGCCAGTGATACTGTGGGTGGAGGTTATTGTATGCAGTAGCCAGGCTTCTTGAAACCCCAGGCTAGATAGACTCAGGAAAGGATTCCCTCTTCCCTCCTGTGAATGCTCCCCTGCTCCATGTAGACCAGCCAGGCTTTCCAGGGCCCTGTTCTCTGCCCTTCTGGGATGTGAAGTAGTCTGATAAATAGGGGAACTATCCATAGGTAATGATTTTAATGACATGACTTGATATGCTATTTCTTCCATGTAACATATTCATATTTTAACAGATACCTTCATCCAAGGAAGAGTTCTAGGGACTGTGGAAGATTCTGTGTGGGGTGTGTGTGTGTGTGTGTGTGTGTGTGTGTGTGTGTGTGAGAGAGAGAGACAGAGACAGAGACAGAGACAGAGAGACAGAGAGAGACAGAGACAGAGAGACAGAGACAGAGAGACACATACACACACAGACAGAGAGACAGAGAGAGAGAGACAGAGACAGAGACAGAGACAGAGAGAGAGAGAGAGAGAGAGAGAGAGAGAGAGAGAGAGAGAGAGAGGAAGAAGAAGAAGAAGAAGAAGAAGAAGAAGAAGAAGAAGAAGAAGAAGAAGAAGAAGAAGAAGAAGAAGAAGAAGAAGAAGAAGACAACGACGACGACGACGGCAGGGGATTTGTCAGGGTGTTTGCACTACCTAGAAACTCTGCAGAGGCTGGCCTTCTAAATCAGTGAAGACCTTGGAACATGTGGGATTTCCTTGGGTCATTGATCTTCATCAGTTAGTGGTTCCAGGTCCAAATACTAGGGCTTAGGGCCAAATTCAGAACCCTAGACACCACTCAAGCTGCTTGGATACTCCATATGTTAGCCTAAGGAAGGAGCCCTTTCCCAGGTCACAGGATTTAGAGTAGGGAAAGACATTGAAGGTTTTCTAATCCAACTCTCACATTGCAGAGATGAAAATGAGGCCCAGGGAAATGAAATTATTTACTCAGGATCCCTGGTACTAGGTAGTGGCCTCAGGACTCAAATCCATTCATCTGTGCTCTAGTCTACACCATGAACTGGAAAATGGGGTAGAAAACAGTCATTACACAACTTTATATGTGTGCACACATATTTTTTATTTTTTCTTCCAATTACATTTTAAAACAATTTTAAACATTTAAAAAAAAGTTTTGATTTCCAAATTCTATCCCTCCTTCCCTCCCTCTCCTTCCTTCTCTCCTCTCCTTCATGAGATATAATTTATTGGATATAGGTTATACATGTTTACACAACTTTTTAAATCAGAGGTTTGGAGTTGGAGAGAACACTGGAGTAGCAGGTATATTTCTGTTTCCTTTAAATGACTCTCATCTGGTTTGAGTTTTGTCTCTCTGTCATAAGATCACATTCAGCAAGGGGAAAAACACGTTCTTTATTTTTTGAAAGTGCTTTTGAAAATATTCTTTACTTTTGTCACACTACCTGTCGAATCTGATTCCACGGTTAATCTGAACCAGTCTGAGCTCATACTTCTGTCAAGTAGTACCTGCATATTTTTATCTATCCGACCCATTTATTAAGTCTCTTTCCCTCTTACTGTCACAATTTCTCTCTCTTCTCTTCTCTTCTCTTCTCTTCTCTTCTCTTCTCTTCTCTTCTCTTCTCTTCTCTTCTCTTCTCTTCTCTTCTCTTCTCTCCTCTCCTCTCCTCTCCTCTCCTCTCCTCTCCTCTCCTCTCCTCTCCTCTCCTCTCCTCTCCTCTCCTCTCCTCTCCTCTCCTCTCCTCTCCTCTCCTCCTCTCCTCTCCTCCCCTCTCCTCTCCTCTCCTCTCCTCTCCTCTCCTCTCCTCTCCTCTCTCTCCTCTCTCCTCTCCTCTCTCCTCTTCTCTTGTCTCCTCTTCTCCCCTCCTCTTCTCTCCTCCCCTCCCCTCTTTCTCTCCCCTCCCCTCCCTTCCCCTCTCCTCTCCTCCCTTCTCCCCTCCCCTCTCCTCTCCTTTCCTCTCTATCTCTCTTTCTATGCCTCTCTACCTATTCATGTCTAATATTCATGATTTACTTGCTTTTTAAAAAAAACACATTAACTTAGCAAACATAGCAAACCTAACTATGTGCTGAGCACTGGGGTAAGGGTGCATTTTTCAAGCTTCAGGAGTGTTCAGTATACCTCTGGATTTTTTGGAGGGGGGAGTGTAGAAAGGAAGAGAGGGCACCTAGGTGGCACAGTGAATAATGTGCTGGACCTGGAATTAGGAAGACTCATCTTCCTGAGTTCAAAACTGGCCTCAGATACTTACTAGCTGTGTGACCCTGAGCAAATTGCTGAACCCTTTTTGCCTCAGTTTCCTCATTTGCAAAATGAACTGGAGAAGGAAATGGTAAACCACTACAGTATCCTTTCCAAGAAAATCCCAAATGGGGTCATGAGGACTCAGTCATGACTGAAAATGACTGAGCAGCAACAAAAGGGAGGAGAGGGAACGTAATCTAACCATTAGGGGCTAGATTTTGGCCCCAAGGCTTATCAGTTTTTTCCCTGGCCAGGCTAGCACATTCATTGGTGGAAGGGCTTTGATTTCCAGGCTTTGGCCTTTGCTTCTGGCACAGTTCCTGTTAGCTTTGCTGGGTTTCTTTCTAACCATGTTAACATTTTCCTTGTTGCTGTAGAAACCAGTCTGAGGAAACAGATCCCTTCCTTATGGCAGGCTGAGTATAGTGGGTCTTTGCCTATAGATATTGTGCTGTAATGGAGAATGGACTGACTTTTAAATCAGAGGACTTAGCTTTAAAATCCCAGTTATCCTACTTTCTGCCTATGTGACCCTGGGTGAGTCACATCCCATTTTTAGGCTTCAGTTTCTCCCCCAATAAAATGAGCGGTGGGGAGAAGGAGTTGGATTAGATCATCTCTAAGAGCTTTCCTGCTTTTAGTCCTATGAAAATGAGCCCAATGACTGTTGTTCCTGCTGGGTTTGATCCTAGCCAGGGGCAGGGTTCTGTTCCTTGATGCCCAGACTGGCACTGATGCCTGTCCCATCAAAGGAGGGGCACTTTCAGAGTCAGTTAAGAGCACTTTTGATTTTGCATGATGCTTGCTTTGGGGAACAGACGTCCTTTTGTAGATCTGCAGAGCTCCCCTGGCGTGAGTCCAGCCAGTTGATGGAACATCTGGTAAGTGCTAGACCCTCCCCATACTGAGCCAGCCAAGCTTTTCAAGCAGAGATCAATGACCTCTTCTTGGCTAGTCCTTAACTGATTGTCTGGAGAAGTGTCTCACTGGGAGCGAGTCAGCAAGGCAGCCCTCACTGCCTAGGATCCTACAATTCTTTCTTGCTTTGGAGAGATATGAAGGGTAGTGAGCAGAAGGGTGGTGAATTGGGAGAGCAGGAAGAAACTTGCCCTTTGGGAAAACAGAGTCTAAGTGGGGAGCGCTTCCTCCGCCCCTCCTTCCTTCCAGCATCATGGTCCTCATCTTTGTCAGAATCTGTTATCTGGGTGTTCCTGACTGAGGAGCAAACAGCTCCAGCCTGCCTGCCCCTTGCCATCAATTTTCTTCTTGCCCTCTTCCCTACATCAC